>PVNU02001343.1:0-45274 GCA_003013855.2 Liriodendron chinense
AAAATGGAAAATTGAAGGAAAAATGGAAAAAAAATATGAAAATTTATGTAAAAATGGAAATTGGTTTTTATAGTTTTATTAGACTATTAGACCATAACAAGTCAACTAACAACCACTCAAATGAATGCATACACTAAAAATTGAGAGAAAAACAACATAAATTTTTTATTGATGTCATTTTAAATAGAATGGGAGTCATAGTGTGAGAGAGAGTAAGAGAGTAAGAGCTTAGAGAGATTGAGAAATGAGAGTATTAGAGTGGAGAAAGAGTAAGAGAGTCATAAAGTTGTGTGAAAATAGGAGGGGTGGGAGTGCCTATTCATAGGCAAAAAGTATGAAGAAGTAAAAAGAAAAGTTCCAATGTAGAAATCTGACTATTGGGAGGTTATGCCATCACATACCTATGGCTTATGTGGTTGCATACTTCTCTATATGACTACAGAGGCCCCAACTACACAATAACTGCATATGCCACCATGGCATATGCAGTCCACTGGTCCAAAATGGCATATGTGATGGCATAATTGCTTATGCAATCGCATATAACAACACTGATTATACCATTGGTGGATATTGTTAAAAACCATTGAAGAAAACCCTAAGAGAGCCTTTAGTGTCATACCCTAGCATCTAACTTCACATGAATGGTTCTCTTCCGCACTTCATCAACTTAAGCTAACCTTTTTGATCTCTCGCAACAAAGGAGGTCCAAATTTAGACGTCAAAGCTAAGACTTCTAATAGCAACAATTTCATTCAAAGTAAAAAAGAAAAAAAAAAATAATAATAAAGAAAAGAAGTTGGGGCATTGGATTCAGAACATGTAAGCAATAACATTTGAGGCCCATGCGTAGAAAGGTTCGACAAGAAAGAATTACATTGATGTAGGACGAGTGAAATTAACCTAGGATGACTGAAGTGAGATCATTATCCATTAATCTAAGTAATTAACATGTAAAATCAAGCATTCCTTACAAGAGGTCTTGGTCTCGAAACCCATCAGGGTGAAATTCCCGCTTGCTGACAGCACCAATGGGTGCATTGCATGACTGACTGGGTGGGTGGGTTGCATGACTGACTGGGTGGGTGGGTTGCATGACTAACCAAATAAAAAAAAAAAAAAAAGAAGCAATTCCACACCATAAGAAAGAATTTAGATTCACAACTAGATGGACCTAGGTTAATCACAGACACGATGTACGAAAATATAAAATAATGCAAAAACAGCCCTCTTGGAAGTTGGAACTTCCAATCTAGCATAGGTATGTCTGCATTCAAGTGAAGAAACAATAACAATATAAAATCAGATTAGGGGTGAAGTGATGCGGACATCAGTGGTGCACCGTTTAGAGTGTACCAGAGGAGGCGACGTCGCAGATCGAGTGTTGGAGCAGACGAGTTGATGTGGATGGACGCCGGGCCCATTGGGCCCATTTTCTGACGTGTTACGAGTATGCGAGATGCAGGATTGCGCAGGAGCATCATGACCGCTGGACCATGGAGCGGATTTACATTTAGGCGCTTTTCTATTTATTTCCTTGTTTCTAAGCGCTTTAGTGTCGTTATTTACTTTAGACGTTTTTATGTTATTTCTTTGGTTTTCAGGCACTTTAGTGCACTTTTTTTTATTTCGTAGCTTATATATACTGTGAGAACCCTATTTCGAAATTATTGAATGAATAGAAAATTCGTGAGTTTCTTCCTCTTTGTTGAGAGATTAGGGTTTCAGGATTGGCCCTCGGGTGTTGAGGATTCCATCCCGGAGTTTCCGTTTTCTCTTCTCTCTTTCTTCAAGGCGCGAGGAAAGGTAAGCTTCTTTTGATTCCTAATTCGTACTTCATGATAACCCATTGTTTTTTCGACATCCCTCGTCCTTTTCTGAAACCCCCCCCCCCCCCCCCCCCCCCCCCCCCTTTTTGGTACGATCGAAAAGAGGGATGCCTAGCCACGATAACCGGATCCAAACTTGACTGTGGACTGGTCTATGCTAGATCTGGGATATCCTCATATCCCTAGATCCTCCCTGTTTTACGATTTTACATGGTTTCATGCAAAGGGGCATGATCCGGACGGACGGATTTCATTTTCGTGTTGAGATTTGTTAGTTTCCTCTGATCGAAAGTAGTTAGTTTCGTAATTTTATTATTTGAATATCTTCCAACTTGATATACATGCATCTAGGGTTAGATCATCGCATGCCCCTGCATCATGAAGGGTTTGTTCGAAAAATTAGATTTTGGGGAATTGGGTTTAGGGATTTAAAAAATATAGGGTTAGGTCTAAGGTTAGGAAAAAGGCTTAGGGGACTTTGTAAGGAAGAAGAAGACAAAAAGTGGAGGAAATAATGAGTATGCGTACCTTGAACGGAGAAGAAGAAAAAGAAGAAGATGTCCTTGGAGGAGTCCACCAAGTTATATCTCTAACCCTTCCACAATTCAATTGGAAGGGAGGGTTTCTCACAAACCCTAGGAAAGAAGAGAGGAATTTCTCAAAATAAGAAGAAACAATCTTTTCTCAAATAACATACCATGGGTGGGCGTTAACCCCCCCTTTGCTTATATATTAAAGACTGAAAAAATTACAAAAAGGCCATTACTTAATGTTTCATGGCCCACAATCCAAATACGGAAACCAAAACACCTATGATCAATCTAAACCGTCAAATAAGTCCTAAAAATAAAGAAAGACCAGGGTCCAAAGGGCCCAGATCTGAAAAATCTAGAAGGCCCGATGGCCCGATAGACAAGATCCAATGGTCGAATAGACACGAAAATAAAAACATGACTAAAAAACATCTCCTAAACAACCCACATGCATCATCCCAATGTGGGGTCTTCCTGATGCATGTCTAATGGGCCTCATCTGGAAATCGTCTACCACCCACAAAGAGAGTTGCGCTGATGTCGGTGGTCGCCTCCGCCTTTGTTACACTTGAGTAGGTCCTCTGATGTCCCCATCAACTCTCCTCGACTAAGAAGAATTCACCATTGCAGAAATAGATTTATGGTAGCACTCGAGGAGGTTGGGATCAATGCGCTAGAACTCTACCTTTGTAATCTAGGTGTTGTTTGATTCCAACCTATTCCTTCCATTTCACGAGGTATTTCTGATATCCTCCATGGTAGGTAGAGACTGCTTAGTGGTCCAGAACATCCTTGATTTCTTCTTTTCGTCCAGGTAGTGATGGAAGAGAAGGAAACGGGTGGGAAGTAGGTTCTAGCAAAAGCCATGGGTTGGGGTCGAGGTCGGGGATACCATTATCTGGGGTAGGAGAAGATGTCCTTGGAGGAGTCCACCAAGTCATGTCTCTAACCCTTCCACAATTCAATTGGAAATGAGGGTTTCTCACAAACCCTAGTGACGTAGGACAACCCTAATTATGATGCATGCTCATGAACATAATTAAACAGCGGAAATAAAAGGAATAAATAATCTAAAATCCAGAATCATCCATCATAAACTAAGAAAATCCACAAGGAACTTGCAATGGATCAGGCCAACCGTCACAACCACGAAGTTTGAGTTTCAATTAGAACTAGGGTTGGATCCGGCGAGGGATAGGACCTCCCGACCTTGCATGGCTATAACCCAATCAATCAAGAGGAATCTCTAATCTAGGAAATCAAGGGATTTTGGATTAGGGATTTGAAAATCGAAAAATTTTAGGGTTTAGGCCCAAAACTAGATTTTGGATATTGTGGTAATCGAAACAGATAGATTAGAGAAAATATACCTGGAAGGAGGATTAGAGGGGCATAAGAAGCAAGTAGAAGAAAGAGATCAAGGAAGAGGAAGAAGCATCACCATGAGAGAGAAGAGGGAAATGAGGCAACCAAAGGATTTGCTTTTTATTAATTAATCAACTAATTCGAGTTTAGGGCTTAGCCCACTTAAATAAACAAATAAAACAAGTAAAAAGTCTAAATTACCCTGAAAGTTTAGTTAAAACGGAAAAAGAAAACAAATTGCGCGAAAGTTCGGGCGCTCAGTTGGGCGCCCGATCGGGCGCCGGAAGACGTCCGAAAACGTCCAGAGAGTTTCGAGTGCGAAAGAGGTCAAGTTCGGGCGCTCGATCGGGTGCCCGAAGACAGTGGTCGGGCGCCCGATCGGGCGCCCGAAGACAGTGAATCTGTCCAGCGGGTCTTCTTTCCTCCTACACGTGTCCTCCCAATGTGGGGCCTTCTATGTGTCAAATCATGCGTAGATGCTCCTCAGTAGTCGCCTAGCCACAAAGAAGATGCTTGTGGTGGGCGTTTTCTCCGTTGGTACACGTGAAAAGGCCTTGTGTCCTCATCAACTCCCTTGGGGTGAGAAAAACTCAACTCCGACAAGTTAAAGCCCTTGTGTCGCTCTAGCAGGTCTGGATCAACCCTCTGCAACTCTGCTTCAGTCAACCATGTAGATTCTAACGGTGATTTGTTCTTCCACTTGACAAGATACATCTGGAAACCTCCATCCCTCGTAGAGACTATCTCCTCATCCAAGATCTCCTCAATCTCTTCTTTATGGGTAATGGGTGGAGGACGGGGTGGAAGGGGTTGTGTAGCGAAATCAGAAAAAGGCCATGAAAGGGACAATGGATCGACAATGGGAGTATGGGAACGGACTAAATCTTTCACATTAAAAGTTGGATTAATGCTCATTTCAGGTGGAAGGTCAATCCGATACGCATTGGACTCAACTTTTTGTAATATCTTGAATGGTCCAGCACTAGACGCTTGTAACTTTTTAGTGGATCCTTGAGAGAATCACTCTGGCCTTTTTCGCACCATTACAGTCTCCTTCCTGAAATTCTTGCGCTGTACGATGAGAATCAGCTGAAATTTTATATACGATGAGAATCAGCTGAAATTTTATAATCATCATTGCTCTTATTTAACCACTGTCTAATATGTGTATGCAAGTCATGAATATGGTGTGCAAATGCATCGGTTGATTCAGAAGACCTTTGGGTGACAGACATAGGTAAGAGATTTATGGGCATTCTAGGTTTATAACCACTTACAATTTCAAAAGGACTAAACCCTGTAGATCTATTAACTGACCCATTATAAGCAAGTTCAGCAGTTGGTAAAATTAGATCCCAAGTCTTAACATGTTCTCCCACTAGACAACGTAGAAGATTTCCAAAACTACGATTTACCACTTCAGTCTGACCATCTGTTTGTGGGTGGTAAGCAGTAGAGAATTGCAAACGAGTTCCCATAATGTGCCATAGTGTCTTCCAAAAATAGCTAGTAAATCTGACACCACGATCAGACACTATAGTTTTAGGTAACCCATGGAGACACACCACACCATAAAAAAAGATACGAGCAACATGAGACGCATCCGACGTTTTCGAACATGGGAGGAAATGCGCCATTTTAGAAAAACGGTCCACAACGACAAAAACGGAATCGTGCTTCTTGATTGTCTTGGGAAGCCCAAGCACGAAGTCCATACTAATGTCCTGTCATGGAGCATGTGGCACTGGCAATGGCGTACACAGCCCGGTATTTTGCTTTCTTTGCTTTGTCAGCTGACATGTACGAAACTGCTCTAAAACTTTGGTTACGTCTCGCTTGAGACTTGGCCAATAGAAACGATCTTCCACAAGGGCAATGGTCTTATCACGACCAAAATGGCCAGCTATCCCTCCTGAATGAAGCTCCCAGATGAGAAATTCACGAAAGGACATACGGGGAATACAAAGTCTGTCTCCCTTGAAAAGGAAGCCATCTTTAAGAACATATTCACTCATAATACACTGGTCACTAGAGAGCGACGCGTAAGTACCCCCAAAATCAGAACATGTGGGGTATTCATCTTTCAGTTGCTCAAACCCGACTACCTCTACACTCAAGGAGTTGAGCAACACCACTCTTCTACTAAGGGCATCTGCTGGTTTGTTTTCAACGCTGGCCTTGTATTTCAGAACAAATGAATATTCCTGAAGAAACGCTACCCATTTAGCATGCCTTGGGTTGAGTTTGTTTTGAGAATGCAAATATCTCAAAGCCTCATGGTCAGAAAACAAAACGAATTCCTGCGGTAGAAGATAGTGTCGCCAATGCCTCAGGGATTGCACTACCACATAAAATTCTTTGTCGTAAGTGGAGTATTTTTGTTTTGACTCATTCAGTTTCTTACTGAAATAGGTCACTGGGTGTCCTTCTTGACTTAACACTCCACCTATACCGACATCAGAGACTTTAGAAAATCAGGTAGACGCATGACAGGAGCTTCTACCATTTTGCCCTTAATTTCTTTGAAAGCCTTGATTGCGGCTTTAGACCACACGAACTCTCCCTTTTTCATGCACTCGGTAATGGGAGCCATGATCGTGCTAAAATCTCTAATGAACCGACGATAAAAAGTTGCTAGGCCGTGAAAGCTTCACACCTCATGAATGTTCCTCGGTTCAGGCCACTCAACTATGGCCTTGACCTTTTCAGGGTCTGCTCGCATCCCTTCAGATGACACTATAAATCCTAAGAACACAACTTGGCTAGACATGAATGCACATCTCTTAAGATTAGCGTACAACTTTTCCCTCCTAACGACGCTACAGACCTTCTTTAAATGTTCAAGGTGTGATTCCTTAGTGGTACTATAAATAAGAATATTGTCAAAGTATACCACTAGGAACTTTTCCATGAACGGCCTCAAAGCTTGTGTCATCACCCGCATGAAAGTACTGGGTGCATTAGTCAAGCCGAAGGGCATGACCAACAACTCATATAGCCCATCTTTCGTTTTCAACGCAGTCTTCGACTAATCTCCTGGGCGTATACGGATTTGGTGATATCCACTCTTGAGGTCCATCTTAGAGAATATAGTGGACCTGGCCATCATGTCAAGCATATCGTCAAGCCTAGGTATAGGGAATCGATACTTGACAGTAATTTTATTTATGCCACGGCTATTCACACATATGCGCCACGTGCCGTTTTTCTTTGGCTTCAACAGTGCAGGCACGGCACACGGGCTCATACTCTTTTGGATAAAACTCTTTTGCAGAAGCTCATCAACTTGCTTCTTCAACTTTACATGTTCTGCAGGGTTTATCCTGTAGTGAGGAAGGTTCGGTAGAGTAGAACTTGGGACAAGATCAATGGCATGCTGTATGTCTCTCATAGGTGGCAACTCATTCGGTAAGTCTTCAGGAAATACATCACTGTATTCCTTCAGGACCGAAGTCACCTCACGGGGCAACTTTGATGGAACCTTAGGTGTAATCTCTCTAGCCACAAGGGCATACACCATAGAATCCTCCTTAGCCTCTTTTTCAAACTCTCTTGCGCTGATTATATGTAGAGACTTAGGCTTAGATTTCCCCATTCCTCTAGGCTCACTTGCCTTCTCATCCTTCTTCTTCCCTAGTGTGTTCTCAGGTGGCATGAGGTTAAGTTTGATCTTTTTACCGTTATGCATGAAGGTACACGCATTCGAATGGCCAAAGATCGTGACATCATTATCGAATAGCCACGGTCTACCTAGGATAACATGTCCCACATCCATAGGTAAAACATCACACCACAAGGACTCTTTGTATGACCTAAACTCGATGGGTACTGGACATTGATGGGTGACAAGTAGGGATGTCTTGTCAACCCAAGAAACTTTATATGGGTCTGAATGAGGTGTGGGTTTCAGTTTCAAGCAATCTAAGGTGCTAGTGAAAATCACATTCTGACAACTTCCACTATCCACTATCACCTTACAATTCTTTTCACCACACTTGGTAATAGTGTAGAAGATAGTGCTTCGACGCCAGTTAGCACTACTTCTAGACTGAGCTAGCACACGCCTGACTACTACAAGTGTTGCTTCTTCATCTAATTCTTCATCATCAGTAATTCCTCCTTCAGGGTGATACTCTTCAACTTCATAATCACCCTGGTCATCTCCACCCTCTTGGGACTCGCCTATAACTAAGGCTTTCCCACGGCTCTTCGTAGGGCACTGATTAGACATGTGGCCAAGATTGCCACACTCATAGCACCTCACTTGGCTCATGTTACTAGGATCGGCACCAAGAACCCCTTTGCCCTTGTCTTCCCTAGGCCTAGGCGGAATGGTCGCCTGTGCTCTAGATTGACTACCAATATTAGGTCAAGCCTCCTGGGAACTAGATCTAGCACTGAAGTCTCGGGACTCAAAACGACGAACGACAGGAGCCTTCAGATATTGCTCTAACTCCTGCACGACTTGATATGCTTCATCCAAGTCCGTTAAGGGCCGAGTCATAAGCTCGCGCTGAAGATCCGTACGAAGGCCTGTCTTGAAACGCGAGAGCGTTACTAGAGGGTCTTCTTGGATATCATATCACATCGCATCACATATTCTTCAAATTTAGCGATGTAGTCAGCGACAAACATTGACCCTTGGCGTAAGGATTGCCATTAGTCAAGGAGCTTCTGACGGTATGAGAGAGGAAGGTACTTCTCCTTCAACTTCTCTTTCATCTCATACCAATGTATGATAGGGGCTCTACCAACTCTTTCTATCTTACGCTCGGTGTTGGTCCAAAAGAGCTTGGCTTGGCCCACAAGCTTCATCTTAGCAAACCGCATTTGACGGTTTTCTGACATGCCATACCACTCAAAGTAGTGGTCCATGTCAGCAACCCAGTCAAGGAATGCCTTGGGGTCCAAACGCCCATCAAAACTTGGGGCCTCACTCTTACACTCTTCATCGCACACTCATCTGGATCATAGCGGTCTTGATGATCACATGTGGTTCGTGCCTCTCGCACAACACCACGACCATTACCACGATCTCTATCCTCACTACCTCCACGTGTGGCAGCGCGTTCTTCAATGATTCCTCCCACTTGGGAGTGCGCATCATCCCCTACAGCGGGGTTTTCCCTTTGGGACGCCTTTAGTTGCTCGACCTTAGTCATGGTAGTGGTGATTTGGTTCTCAAGGCAGGCAAACTCACGCTTTTGACCTACTTCTAGGGCGGTTATCTTTTGTATCAATTGAGCAAGTTGCTCAGATAACTGCTCGTTATTCATGGTAGGCTGAAGTCCGAAACCTCTACCTCTTCTCGTGGGTATACAATTATGACTTGAACCAAAACTCTACCCAACTATACTGGGTGTTTTGACTCACAAGATGAATGCGATGAATGCAAAACTAATATGAACTGACACAATCAAATTAAAACAGAAAACAACTCAAATCTGAAAATTTTCCAAATTATGAAACTTTCTAAAATTGGAAAGTTTCTAAAATTGAAAACTTTCTAAATCTGGAACTTTCCTAAATTAAACCTAAAAATCAAAACCCTAATTTGATAACTTGATCTAGACAAAACCATGCAAGCCTATTCTCTGATACTAAATTTGACGTAGGACAGCCTTAATTATGATGCGTGCTCATGAACATAATTAAACAGCGGAAATAAAAGGAATAAATAATCTAAAATCCAGAATCATCCATCATAAACTAAGAAAATCCACAAGGAGCTTGCAATGGATCGGGCCAACCGTCACAACCACGAAGTTTGAGTTTCAATTAGAACTAGGGTTGGATCCGGCGAGGGATAGGACCTCCCGACCTTGCATGGCTATAACCCAATCAATCAAGAGGAATCTCAAATCTAGGAAATCAAGGGATTTTGGATTAGGGATTTGAAAATCGAGAAATTTTAGGGTTTAGACCTAAAACTAGATTTTGGAGATTGTGGTAATCGAAACAGATAGATTAGAGAAAATAGAATTACCTGGAAGAAGGATTAGAGGGGCATAAGAAGCAAGTAGAAGAAAGAGATCAAGGAAGAGGAAGAAGCATCACCATGAGAGAGAAGAGGGAAAGGAGGCAACCAAAGGGTTTGCTTTTCATTAATTAATCAACTAATTCGAGTTTAGGGCTTAGCTCACTTAAATAAACAAATAAAACAAGTAAAAAGTCTAAATTTCCCTCAAAGTTTAGTTAAAACGGAAAAAGAAAACAAATTGTGCGAAAGTTCGGCCGCCCGAAGACGTTTTGGGACGTCCGAAAACGTCCAGAGAGTTTTGGGCGCCAAAGAGGTCAAGTTCGGGCGCCCGAAGACAGTGGTCGGGCGCCCGAAGACAGTGAATCTGTCCAGCGGATCTTCTTTCCTCCTACACACGTGTCCTCCCAATGTGGGGCCTTCTATGTGTCAAATCATGCATGTAGGGTCTTCGATGCTCCTCAATAGTCGCCTAGCCACAAAGAAGATGCTTGTGGTGGGCGCTTTCTCCATTGGTACACGTGAAAAGGCCTTGTGTCCTCATCACCTAGGGAAGAAGAGAGGAATTTCTAAAAATAAGAAGAAACTAGCTTTTCTCAAATAACATACCATTGATTCGCCACTGATAGAGCGTAGCAAATCAATCCCTTTATCTCATAGCTCAGGCTCCTTCACACAGGCCAGGCCCTTGGCCGAACCCTCCTTTGTGGGCCCTACTTCATATGGGTTTGCATCACACTAGCCACCCGCTTCACATGCGCCGCCCACCCTGAGTGTGTCCCTGCTTCCTGCAAGCTACCCCACTCGAGCCTGGTGTAAAAATGCACCTGTATTAATCACCCCTGGTGAGAACTCTTGAACATGAGACCTCCCACTCTTATACCAAATTTGATGTAGGATGAGTGAAATTAACTTACGATGAATGGAGGGAGATCAACTATGCATTAATCTAAACAATTCCACACCATAAGAAAGAATTCAAATTCACAACTAGATGGACCTAGGCTAATCACATACACAATGTACAAAAAAATAAAATAATGCAAAAATCCTCTTGGAAGTTGGGGCTTTCAATCTAGTATAGGTATGTCCGCATTCAAGTGAAAAAACAATAACAATATAAAAATCATATTAGGGGTGAGGGGGGAAAATCAGGGGAATTGGATTTAGGGATTTAGAAACTCTAGGGTTAGGGCTAAGGTTAGGAAAAAGGCTTAGGGGACTTTGTAAGGAAGAAGAAGACGAAAAGTGGAGGAAAGAATGAGGATATGCGTACCTTGAACGGAGAGTAAGAAGAAGATGTTCTTGGAGGAGTCCGCCACCATGTTATGTCTCCAACCCTTCCACAATTCAATTAGAAGGGAATGTTCCTGACAAACCCTAGGGAAGAAGAGAGGAATTTCTCAGAAACAAGCTTTTCTCAAATAATATACCATGGGTGGGCATCAACCCCCCTCCCCCCCATATTCAAACTGAAAAATTACAAAAACGTCATTATTTAATGTTTCGTAGCCCACAATCCAAATAAGGAAACCAAAACACCTATGATCAATCTAAACCATCAAATAAGTCCTAAAAATAACAAAAAACATAAATAAAGCAAGACCAGAGTCTAAGGGGCCCAGATCTAGAAAATCTGGTGGCCCGATCGACAAGATCCAAGGTTGAATTGACACAAACATAAAAACCTATGATTAAAAACATCTCCTAGGCAACCCATATGCATGCATCATCCCAATGTGGGATTTTCTTGATGCACGTCTAATGCATGTTGGATCTTCAAAGTGGCCCGACTGACTTCATCTGGAAATCTTCTCCTATCCACACAGAGAGTTGCGCTGATGGTGGTGGTCGCCTCTGCCTCTGGTACACTCGAGTAAGTCTTCTGATGTCCCTATCATACATACAATTATTCATGTTTGGATTGGTGGAATCCAAAAAGTAGGTTTGAAAAGGAAAATGTCACATGTGAGTAAAACCATGAACAAGAAAATCCATAGAAAAGGATCTTAAAAAGGCTGTTTGCTTTAGTTTCCAGCATATACAAGGAAATCTTGAATGTTTAATGGTAAAAAAGTGAAATTGTTTCTCAAAAAGTGTAGAAATGAGAATTATTAAGTTTTGGGAGGAAAGGGAAAAGATCCTTTTAAAGAAAAAGGGTGGAAAGAAAAACCGTTTTACACAGGTTTTCATTGTCACAATCAGTGGAAAACGTCACATCAGCAGAAAACATTTTCTTTTCCACAGTTACTTTTTGAATTCCACCAATCTAAATGGGCCCTAAGCATGATAAAGATATAAGAGTGCAAGATAATCATACTGTTAATAGTATATAAAACAATGGAAACCGTGAATGTAATATTAATACATCATGCAGATTAGGTTATCAACCTCATATTGTGGTTAACGAACTCTAAATATAGGACTACTCTATGTTTCCATGTGAAAAGAGAGAAAAACAAGAAAGTTTAAGATGATTGACCAAAAGAAATTCTACTTATACCAAACCAATCATAGTGCTAATAACCTTGTCCAACTAGGAACTACCAACATGTTATGGTGAACAAAAGAATCAGAACCAAGCTAGTGCAACCATGCAATAACTGACATGTTGTTTGTTGCAATGAAAATTAGGAAGTGACCATAAGCAATAGAGGAATTGGCAATTCAAAGCACAAGAAATCCGAATGCACATAAATCTTGTGGAAAACCCGAAAGGGAGATCGAATTCTAAACTGGTACTGTTACAAGTATGGAGTACACAATTCCACATTAACGAGGCTAGTTAATACAGCAGCCAAGTTAGGTCCATATGATGTGGGCCCAAATAACATACACAAACAACTATTGCCAGAAAGGAATCCGCTATGATGAGCATTGTATCTGTCGACCAATGGATTTCTGGCCTAATCAGCATGATGATTAATGTCGGTTTCAAAAAAATGTTCTACAGGCAGGCAAAACTGGACAGGCTACCATCGTCCAACTCAAAGAGATTGACCCCTCCTTGGTTCCGTGATGAATGGACCTCATCTGTCCTGTTTACCATTTGCATGATCTACAGCCGAAAACGTCACGCTCATGCATCATGGTTTTTTTTTTTTTTTTTTTTTTCTGAAGCATGGAGATGGGTCACCTCAAAAACAAAAGAATTGGAACGGCCACACCTCTAAATAACGTTATGTTGAGTGGCAGCAGCGAACCGGTGCCTGCCGCGGCATCTCCGTGCACTAGCAATGCTGGAAACCAAGGAGTTAGCTGATGCTCCTAAACCGCTACGTCCCATTAGCTTCAAACCAAGATTTCTGTATAGATAAAACAATTTACTTTCATCTCCTCCATCCACCAATTGAAGTTCGTATGCCTGCTCTTGAGATAACAAAGTGTACAGCTGCAATTGAAGGTTTGATGATGGTTGGCAGCCCTTTTCTAATTCTCGTCCGAAACCATACTTGCCGCTAGCTTCTGTCTGGGACTTTCCTAAAGTAACCTGCATAAGCCCCATGGATTTTGGGTCTCTAGTCAAAGGATCAAATATAAAAGAAAACTTCCCGAATGCTAGATCGGGTTTCCTGAATAGATCTAAGAGAATGTCATCACATGGTCCGGTGTACTTTGGCAAGCTTTTCCCTTGACTGATTTGCCTAGTCCTCGCAGCACGGAGAATGCGTGAAGCCTCTCTCAATCCGCTCAGGAAAGCACCATGCATGGTGGCTGGATACTGTCTATTCGTGGCTTCTCCAGCAAAAAATAGCCTGCCTTCCCCAACACTTTCCGCAAGAATATCATAATCACTGCCCGATGATCCAACTCCAACATGGGAGTATGAACCACGGCAGAGGGAGTCACTACCCCACCTTGTACATACCGTTTGGATTGGATTAGGCACATCAATGCCTCTTGGACCATAAATACCTGCAAAAATCAGCTAAAGATTATTACCCAAATGTAGAAAATAACACAATCGGAGAGCAGTAGTATATATTGTCACCCGGTCATTAAAAGAGAAGCTGTACCTCTGAGGATAGTCAGGACACGGTGAAGCAAAACTGTTGGATCCGTGGATTCGAAAGATGATGCGGCTTCTCCTGCCACTAGAGCAATAAGAACTGGACCTCCGGAAACTGTATGGTAGCTGTAGAACAAAAAGAATTCTCCACGTCTATGGGTATCCCTGTTGAGAGAACCGAACGTGTCGAGATCTTCCCCCCAAAAGACATGAGGAAAGATCATAGCAACTTTATTCAGCAACCCAAAACCCAATCTGTCAATTGCATTGAGCTTTCTTGCAGGTAATTCGGGTTCGAACTTAATGGCCCGGTTCTTCAGCACTCCTAGTGGCACAGTGCAAAGAGCCATGTCTGCCTGAAAAACCTGATCCCCAACAACTACCTCCACACCATCATTTCTGTATCTAATAGTGTCTACTGTTTTTCCATAGAATATCGGAACACCTTCACACAATGAGTCGATCAATCTCCAATTACCACCGGCGAGCAAACAGTGGTCCCCGCCCATTTCGTAAGGATCGTCCTGATCCCAATAGGCAAGCGAAAGGTTCGAAAGACGCCCAGCATTCGCATATTCCAAGTTTGCAAGATGCCAATCGAGAAGCTGCCGTTCTTCACTAGTTCGAGCCACACCATACAACTTTCTGAAAGTCTCCAAAGCTGATCCCAGAGAAATTTCATTGGCATATTCACCCAAAATCTGTCTTAGCTGCGTGGCTTTGTCAAGCAACTTATTGAAGACGTATTCAACCTTGGCATCCATTTCTTTGTCTACAGGCGCCCCATCTGGCTTGTACAAAGGGCATTTATCTCTTACCTTGTGAAGTGGAAGGGACAATTGCCTTGCCAAAACTCCAAGTGGGTTCGCATGAATACCCGTAATAACACTACCACCAAGGTCTACAGCCGCATACTTACCCTTCCGACCTATCTTCTGGGTAAACACTCTCCCACCAGGCCTATTTCTACCTTCAAGAACAACCACCTTAAAACCAAAAGATAGAAGCTGCCTTGCCGCCGCCAATCCAGCGAGTCCAGAGCCAATGATAATTACAGAGCCTTCGGACGCCTCACTTGGAATTTGAGATTTGATCGAAGACGAAACTCCAAAGTTAATGTACCCGTTCGACAGGAGAAAATCATAAGCCGAAGAGATGAGAGTTCCATACTCATTACTAATGGTCTCCCTGATCTGTCCCTTTGAAAGCCACATCCGAACATTATCCCTCCATTTCACCAGTATATGATTTCTCACCACGATGTAGTTGTTCTGTTCAATCCCGCCCAATTCGCTCACAACCCTAGCCTGGATTTCCTCTTCGAGAAGTGCGTCGATTGGAAAACCCAATGAGAGAGCGATCATGGCCTCAGTTTCGGTCTCTTTCTCCATGTCTTGCATCGTTCTATTACGTTTCTTGGAAACACCGCCCAGATGCTTCTCTATGAACTCATCCATCAGATTCTCATTGTAGTTTAATGATCCCACGTTCTTTCTCAATGAGCGCTTAGACTTCATACAAGCAGAATCCTGGGACTCCATCTTCATATCTAAAATTCTTCAATTGAGAATAAATCTATTCATTTCTCTTTCAAAGATTAGGAGACTGGATTTTTTTTTTTCAATCTCCAGAGCACTGATCAAAGAAAATGACTAAATCTATCATTCCTCGATGCAGTTTCTTCTCTGAAACCACTTGAATCATCAAAACAGTCCAAAAATAACTGAAAATTCCATTTTCATCACTCAAATTCAAACTAATATGGATGTGAATAGCCCAAAAATGAAACGGAATTTTTCACTTTCATTGCTCGAACACAAAGATACAACAAAAACCCATCAAGCACATATCAATATGTTCTTTCTGCAGACTCACGAATCGTCAAAGAAGGAAACCACAAAACCACAGCTTCTTCTGCTTTCATCACTTGAACATTCAACGAAAAGCCATCAAGCATAAATACCAGCGTGTTCTTTTCTGCACTCATGAATCATATAATTAAAAAAAAAACCCAAATATGGATCTTCTATTTTTCAAATCCCAAACTCAAACATGCGCCCGAATTCCTTCAAACAACCATCTACACATCTTTATCATTCCCCATAACCAGTTTTCTTTTCTTGTTATGAATCATCTAAAAAACCACAAAAACTGCATTTTCCATCTTCAACGCCCGAATTCAAATGAAACAACTAAAACCCATCAAAATCTTTCTCAGGAAAATCTAAAAAGCCGAAAAGAATCGAACTTTCTATCATTTCTATGGGTCATATGTACTGGCAATCAATGAAAATTTTGTCTCTGAATAGCAATAAAATGCAAGAGAAGGTCTTCTGGGGGCATCCAAAGAAGAAAAGATCATACCTCAGCAGTAGAAAATTTTCTAATAGCTGATTTCAAGATCTCTACTTCTCAAAAGAGAAAAAGATTAAACGAAGAAGAAGAAGAAGAAGAAAGAAGAAGAAAAGAAAAGGAACGTTGGCTTTCTGTTTCTGAGGAAAGAAGAGAAGGAGAAAGAGAGGGAAAGGAGAGATGAGGACTTGCAGGAGACAAAGCTTCTCTAAAATAGGGCTGAGTAGACTGGGCCCACATTTGCGTTCCCTCAGCCCGGGCCACAAGGACAGACAGATGTACCTTTGAGTGTTGTCAGACGCGTCTGACTGAAGGTACACGGGCTTTTTTTTGGGGGAAGTGGGTTGCGTACTGAGTAAACTATGTGGGGTCCACCTTAATTTATGTATTTTATCCATTCCGTCCATCCATTTTAACAGATAATGTTAGGGGTTTATACAAGAAATTAAGCATATCCAAAGCTCAAGTGGACCACACCACAGGAAACAGTGTGAATTGAAAGTCGACTGTTGAAAAATTCTTGGGGGCCACAAAAGTTTTTGATCAAGCTGATATTTGTCTTTTCCCTTCATCCATGTCTGTGTGATCTTATGGACAGGTTGGATGAGCAATAAACAACACTTTGGGACCTAGCAAGGTTTCAACGGTGGAAATCATTATTCCCATTGTTTAGTGTGGTGTGGTCCACTTGAGCTTTGCATAAGCTTCGATTTTGGATTGAACCCCTGAAATGAGCTGTAAAAACGGATGGACGGCGTGGATTAACTACATACATTCACAGTTGGCCCACAGAGTTTACTCAGTACGATAAGAGCGATTTCTTTGTTCTTCTCGTACACATGTGACCCACCAATGATCGACCAGCAGTCCAGAGCTTTTGGGGCAATTACATATAAATTCTGGGCCGCCTTGATGAACGGCTCGGATCTTCCATAAGCTTGCAATGTTGGCTTGTGTTGGGTTTCTTTTCAGCAAGTGGGTCACCAATATCATGATTTTGCTCCGAGTAGAACTCTCAATTGATTAGCTGTGGGCCCACCATTATGTATTGATGACATCCAATCCGTCCATTGTGTGCATCTCCTCCTAGAATCATGCCAATTGACTGTGAATATACAACACATTCTTTAAGGTGAGGGTAACAGCTAATCCACTCCCTTTATTTGTACCATTTATTTTTTAAAAATATTAAATTCTTTTTGGAACTTTTTTATGGTGTGGTTTATCTGCCTCATTTTTTGGTTCACGTCTTAAAATGATCTGAAGAAACTGATGGACGGAGTGGATGTCACGTGGACAATATGGTGGGCCCACAGAGCTTATGGTTACAGGGCAGGTCCCAGTAACCATATGCTCTGGTTTAAAACCATGAGCTTATGAACCACATCCAACTTCCAAAGCCCATGGTTTAAAAGCTTGAAAACTCGGCTAGACTCGGTATCAACTTGGCAAGTGACTCAATTAGAGTCTCGGCGAGTCTGAACCATGTCTAGCTCATCAGCAAGTTTCATAGTGATTCCACTCAATTTCTGGCCGAGTCAAAAGTTTCAAGTCGAGTCAAGACAGAGTTTTAAACGACATGGACGCCCTCTGCCACAGTATCCATAATCAACATAGCCTTCCTCCCTGCAATTTGGGTTGGGGTCCACCTTTTAATGGGGATTGGCAGCATTTTTACCACTGGCTGCTCAACAGAGATCAACCTTACTCTTTTACCCTGGCTTTGAGATTGGCTGTGGTAGAGACTGATATTGACACCGGCCGCATGCCAACAAGATCTCCTTCCTATTTGGTAATAAATTATAAACGCAGGCATTCAAGCATCGTTTTTAGACTTGGATTGACTCGCTCAGTGACCCGTTCGTTCTTGATGCCGTATGCCCGAGTTGGGGGTGACATGGGCTGAATCACCACAATACAAGTTGCACCCAACTCAGAGGAGTGTTAAAACCATGCATCAACCTTGAGGGGCACATACAACCATTGTACCAAAACTGGAAAGGACATGCTCAAGTAACTCTTAACTCATAGCAAAGAATAGCAGGGCCCTGACCAACACATGTCGCCGGAAACCATACAGCTGCAACACCACAATACAGCCCACATTCATTGGTGACCAATACAGTACCCTTGAAACCGATTTTCAGTCCCTGTTTGTATCATCAGGCCAAAAGCACCATCATGTTGTGGCAATTGGACATCTGCTCCACCTTAATTCCACATTAACATGGGCTCATGATATTAGATGAGATAGAGCGAAGGACCCCAATCTAATTAAGAACCCAAACAGTCAATGCAGTGAATTTCAGTAAAAGTAACAACTTTTATCTACCACATTTCCCCACATCCTAATCTATTTTCTAGCCCTGGCATGGCCTTTAAACTTACTAGTTTCAAAGCATTTTCAAGTGTTTGGACAGCCCTGTGGCCCGAAAAATCAGGTCTGTCCAGGCATCCGGCTTCAGGGTCTATGCAAAATGATAGATGGCTGAAAATAGTAAGACCAATGGACCACGCCTCACACGCATGGTCCCAGCTGGGCCACCCTGGTTTTCGGGCCACAACACATAAACAGTGGGGCCCACCTCATGAAGAGAACTTACAGGTAACTGCGGCAGAGCTCCTTTTCCGGAAAATGCAAGCAACAGGTTGGTGTTTCCTATCCATTTGTTGGAAAAGCATTGACATTATGCATGTGCAACGGATGGTCCCAGTAACTGATTACATTCCGCCGATATTTTTATCTACGGTGCAAGTACATAAGTATATCTATCTAAACATATCAAATGTCTATTTGCTCGTTATTCTCTAAGGTCCAGAAGCTAAGATGCTCATGCACAGGTAGAGAAGCATGCCAAGGTAATACCTCTGATGTTCTTTTCAGATCATGGAACGAGCAGTATCTTGCCTATATGTTTGCTGCTTTCCATTAGCTTGTGGGCCTCGGCTGCTTCAGCCAATGGGAAAGACTTGTAGACCACGGGCTTCACCTTGCCTGCTGCAATGGCGGGCCACACATTCTTCTCCACCTCACTGACAATCACTGCTTTGTTTTCAAGGCTTCTAGTCCTCAATCCCGCGGCTGTATAAGCAAAACCAGTTATAGTTATTCCAAAGAATATCCAATAGGGCCAGGCTCCATTTTTCATACACCAGAGATAATGCATGCCAATCCAGACTGTCAAACTGGTGGGCCCCGATTTGAATTGAAAAAAGCATAAAAATCATCAGAAGATCCTAATTATTGTCCCATTGGCAGTCACCAAGTCAATGGATAGAAATAAAATTTCCAACGGGTGAAAAAATGTCAAGATTATATATAACTAACGTGATTTTCAGGTAATGGTTCAACCCGAATGGATGGTCTGGATCAGCATGCATGTATGTGATGTGTCACCCAAGCCAAAATCATCATGCTTTAGAAATTGGAGGCTAGTCAATCAACCTGTAAGTGAAGTGGAAAAAAAGTGTGCTCCTGACAATGAAGCACTGAAACTACAGGGTCCTGATAGTGCAGGGCGATGTTTTCATCAGCATGAAGATGGGGACATTATCATGTCATACATTATCAACTTTAAATAAACTAAGATCTCAAATTCTGACATCAAGATTTTTCTTTTTCCTTTTCTTTTTCTTTTTTCTTTCACAAAAAATTTCTTCAAGAAGCATGGAAATTAGAATTAGTACTTCACTGAAAAGAATCCCTGTTTAGAAAAATCTAGCCAGAAAAGAGAGTACTGTTTTATCAACCCTGTTCCGCTAAAGGTAAGGTTGGATACAATATTGAATTCGATTGCAATTGGTAGTCCAAAAAAAGTGGAAGTAGCCAGGGCCCTTCACTGGGTACCTGGACCCTTGGCTACCTGATGAACCCAACCTGATTTTAACAAGTCCGGGTCCCATTTATTGGGCCCGTTAAGAAAAAGGGTTGGGTCTCACCTTTTGGACCCGGTTAAGAATCGGGTCTAGTCAGGTTCTGGTTGGGTTCATCATATGGAACTGGTTAAAGTTGGGTTGTTGCGTTGGGTCTAGTCAGGTCCGGCCAGTTTTAAATTTTAGCAGTAAAATTAAAATTATATATATGTAACATAAATTGATTATTCTAGCAAAAGAAATGAGGTTTCCTAAGCCACACACATGTAAGAGAGACCGTTTACATACCACACACATGTCAAAGTGGCACGTGTGTGTGGTCTAATCAATCCATTTGGAGGGCCTAACCATGTAAATGCTCTTATTTATCCAAAACCTAACTCAAAACCTAGATCCAAAGACCTGATGGATACCCAAAATTGATCTAATATAGGTCCAGGTCTTCAAGAACTAGACCTGGACCCAGCAAGACCCAAACCCAGTTAGCCTGGGTACGGGTACCATAGGATCTGATCTGAACCCAACCTGTTGATAGCCCTAGAAGTAGCCAGATGTAATTTTCACAGAGACCATCAGATCCGGATTGTGGTCTCCATGCTTGCCATTATATCAAGGGTCTGGTCTCCAAATAGCAATTATACCATAAGATAGGAAATGAATGTGAGGGCTACTTCCTCCATTATGAAATATGGCTCCTAGGAAAAAAACAACATAAATTGTCATTTGTTTTTTCTACATGTGCATCCAAAAACAGCCCAAAGCAAACTGAAGAAGTGATTAGTTCTATAATACCTTGCACTGTAAGGCGCCTTGCAAGCAAACATGAGAGGTTTGCTTCTGTAGTCACACCCCCTTGGAAGCCGATGATAAAAAGCCTTCCGTCAACATTTAAGCTGTTGAGGTTTCGTTGGAAGTAAGGGCCACCAACATTGTCCAATATGACATCGACACCTGCCGTCGAATATTTATAAGTTTGAGAATGTTTTTGAAATTTTTTAGATGACGAGGCATGTCAACAGACCTTTCCCTCCTGTTTCTTCCTTCACCCGTGCAACAAAGTCTTCGGTCTTATAATTGATGCAGACATCAGCACCAAGATCCTTGCAAAAGGCTAGTTTTTCTTCACTTCCTGGTAAACAGAAAAGGTGTTGCAGATTAAGAATCAAGGTTTGCATAGATACTAGGTATAGATCAAGAGTATGATATCTGGTGGTGTAGGAGCTACACCATAGGCTAGTTGGGTGGTGGGTAAATAGGAAGGTCCTATAGGTGTTTGTGGTGTGTAGGATGATGGATGATGCTGAGCATACATGAATTTTGGATAGGTGGGTGTCGCAGCTGCCACAGATGCGTCGAAGAGGAGTAGCTATAATGGATGGAGTGGACATGGAAGGGCTACCGATACAGGCAGAACATCTCATGCAATGTACCTGCTGTGACAAATACCCTCACTCCTTGGTGCTTGGCAATCTGAATTGCAAACGTGCCTATTCCGCTGGATCCCCCATGAATCTGAAAATTATATGGTTCAGTTCACAATCCTATGTGACAAAAACTTCTAGTTATTTAAAAAAAAAAAAAAAAAAAAATCATGCTGGAAACACAGGTAAAAGGTCAGACTATTAAGATTATCAATGGGCTGGGCTGGCCCCGCCAGGCTTTCGGGCTTGCCAGACCCGGGCCAAAAATTCAAGCCCATTTATTAATCAGGCCAAGCTCGGGCTGCATCTAAGAGCCCCTCAACCCAGCCCAAATGTGGCCCGGCACGTTTAAGGTTTCAATGACATTTTTGTCAATACCAACCATGATTGCACAGGCCAAATGAACAACCTATATCTTGCACAACCTATATCTTGCACAAAAGAGGATGGCCAAGCTTGGGCTCAGGTTGGACTTGGGCCCTGGTTATGCATAATCATCACAGGCCAGGCTCGGGCCTGTTTATGTTGGCCTGTCATGGGCCCGGATGAACTCCGCCTAGGTTTTACTTTGCAAGCCAAGCTTGGACAAACTAGGTCTTTAAATGGCTACCCAATGGACCCAACCCGACTTCAATGGGTTTGGGTCCCATTTATTGGAGCCGTTAAGAAATCAGGTTGGGTTAGGGCATCGCCTTTTGGACCCAGTTAAAAACGGATCTATTCAGGTTCGGGCTGGGTCCACGTGACAGACTTGTTTTAGGTTTGGTTGGGTCTAGTTAGTGTTAATAGTAAAATTATACATTTTTAATATATATGATTATTCTAGCAAAAGAAATGAGGTTTCCTAACACATACGCATGTAAGAGAACCCGCTTAACAACATGCATGTCTTAAAAAGGCATTTCTATGTGAGATTTAATCCATCCATCAGGTGGGCCTAACCATTTAAATGCTCTTCTTTGTTTTGAACCAAACTCAAAACCTCAATCCAAAGACCCAATGGGTTGGGTACCCAAAACTGATCAGATCCAGATCTGAGTCTTCAAGATATAGACCTGGACCTGAAAGGACCTGGACCTAGGTAGGCCGGGTATGGGTACTATAGGACCTGACCAATGTTTTAAATAGCTACGCTATGTAGCGTGTAGCTTATGCTATGTAGCGTAGCTTAGCCTTAACGCTATGTAGCTCAAGAAAATAGCTTAAGTAGTCACTTGTAGCCTACACTACACGATAATTTGCATACGCTACACGCTACATAAACTAGGCTACACGCTACGTACCTCACATTACAAGTTATTTTTTATTACAACATTAAAATCAAATAATATTTTGCAATGATTTGTTACATTTTTCTATTTTCAATATTTAATGCTTTTAGTATAAATAATATAAGCAACAGTATTAAATTAGTTTTGTTGCTCTTTCTTTACCTTTATACTTAATGATTACCCTTTTCTATTATTGTAAGTCACGTTTGGTTGCACCAAATATCATGAAAATTTGTTAAATTTCATTATTAATCAGTCTAATTTGGTGAATATCATGGAATTAGTGCAACCAAGAACAACCTCAACAAAAAATATAGAGGTAACGTGTAGCTTACGCCTCACGCTCTAGAGGAGTGAACGCTACGCTACACGCTATTCGCTATTTAAAACATTGGACCTGACCCGTTGACAGCCGCAGGACACACCTCAGCCTGGCTGGAACCCGGCCAGTTGACAGCCCTATGGACTGTTTCCAAAAAAGAAAAAGAAAAAGAAAATCCAATTTCGGGAATGCTTTGCCGCATCATGCGAAATCAAACTGGTAGATTTGGAACAAGTGGCAATAGCAGTTTAGAACTACCTAAGATATTGATATAGGACCTAGAAGATGATGTTATGCATATCTAAGGTTCCATGGATGAGAAACTGGGATTCAATAACATAGGGGATATTTTTTTGTAAAAGGTAACAGAATTTAATTAAAGAAGGTGCGCCTAAAGCTGGCACAAATCAAGCATAACATAAGGGCATCTTTGGGTAAGGAATTAAAGAATTCCAATTTCCTCTGGTTCTGAAAGCAAGTGTGCTGCTGACGAGTGTTCTGCATTCTGCTGTCATCTAATAGGTGCGCACTCTGCATTACCAGAATTACGAAACTTACATGAATTTTAGAAATGTGCTCTTCCTGGAAAAGAGAGTAATGCTAAACGACAACCAAATGATTAGCTGATACTGGTGGAGCACACCTGCTTTGAGAACCCAAGTAAATCTTCAATAGCTCACTCCAAATAGATCCTAAAGGATTTACCAGGAAGGTTTCCCCTGCGGATAGCCTGCTCATCATAAAAACTGTCGACCACACTGTACAAGCCACCTCAGGAAAGCTCGCAGCATCTTTTAGAGAAACACCTGGCGGAACTGGAAGAACATGTCCAGCTGGAACAGCTACCTTTTCTGCATATCCTCCTCCACTTAGAAGAGCACACACCTGAAAAAGACAGTCAACATAAACGCTGCACAGAATCAGCGTTTACAATTAAAAAAATGATGTGTAGATGAAATATTTTCCCCCAGGATTGTTATGTTGAATTTGAACCAATAACCATCGAGGTTTCAGTGACATCCAATTGAGCCACGGGTTCAAGCCATTAATTATATATAACACAAGATACCATATAACGAGTCAGACCAAATCGCCCAATTTTAACGTATAGGTGGTCCGACTTGGATCAGTTCCCACCAATACTAACGCGACCAGAGCAATACAAGTCGTACCAAACAATATTAAAAACCATGGGGATAATATATACGCAAATATCCAGCAATATCTCAACATTATATGATCACTTGTACAAAACATAACCATCTACAATCATGTAATTATAATGTGGATGAACATATCCTTTTACTCCTTCGGTAGGAATGCAGGGATCAAACCCTTCACCAAAAGGTCACGGCTCACAGTAGCAACACAGGATTATCCAATTGAGCAACACACTCAACCTCATATCTATATTAATAAGAAGGCAAATGTATGACATTGAAAGATGAATGTTGGCATGGTCATGCCAGAAATTAGATTAGCAAATTTCATGGATTTAAAAAATAAAATCAGTTACACTGTACATCAAATGCAGGGTAGTGTCTCAATAGATGGCGAAAAGTATACCACACCAAACTGTTAAAAGAATTCCCTTAATTAAGGTTTGCTTTTGGACTTTGGATGCACGTCTGGTTTGGATCGTGACAATTAAATGGCAAGAAAGCGGACGTGAATGATCACAACTCCAATTAGAAATACTATTTCTCGAGTAGTGTTTGTGTTAAATATCACATAAAATGAAGTAGTCACGATTTGGACTGGTTATTGCTCCAAATAAAGTGGAACTCACCCAACATTGGACATTCACTCTCTGCCAACTTAATTATCATAATGGAATTATCTCAGTCAATGATGCATCCAAACACGGCGCCAATTCAAAGAATACCTCCAACACATCATACCATATGATTTATTTATTTGAGGAATTATATGATCCTTTGGCTCAAGGATATAGCATCATCAGATCCAAGTTCCAACATCTGAAGCTGATTTTGATATGCATGACCATGGATAGACCATGTTTGAAAATCTCTTTGAAAGGACAAACCTATCCCCCTTTAATCAGTGGCCTGCAAATAGATGTTAGGCACAAAATAAAGCAATGGTTCAACTCGCAGGAAAAGACCAACAATTGGATGGCTAGGATATTCCAATCTGAGAGAGTTTTGGGTCAAAATCTATCAATGGAGGATAATGGGTCTAATGGCGGATTGGGTATGGCCCAAAAGCTTTCAGTTTTTAAGAAAAATGACCGAACATAGAAATTAGCTGTATTTCTTTTGTTAACCATTTACTTGCAGCCCAACAACCAATGAATCAGGAAGGCTGGATACTCCCATTGAGGAGATCATTGGGGCATGGGTCCATCCAATGTTGAACCCATCATAATTAGTAGTCTAGATAACTAAACATAGGCCTCACTTCTACAAATTGAGAACCATAGATATTGTGCATATCCAGAGGATTCAAGTTATCCTCCTGATTGGAACTTAGGGCCCGAGGATACTATTATGCATACTAAAGCAGAGGATCATATATTCCTAATTATTTTATCAATCATATTATTCTTTACTATAGTTTATGGACGGGTGCTTTATGGTGCAACTTGGTTATTGAGTCAACGAGATCACAACATCCGAATTTCAAAGAAATGAACACGTCTACGCTCAATATTAGAGTAAAGAGGGAGAAATAATTTTGTTGATATTCAAATTTCTTCTCTTAAAATATTTAAGGAAACTATAATAAAGAGAAATGTGGAATGCCTACCTCCTACACCACCAACCCTTTTATAAACCCTAAGGACAATCCTTATGAATCTTTAATGAATTAGAGATAGATTTCAAATCAATCTTAATCAATTACAAATCAATTAATAATGTATTTAAGATAATAAAAATTCCACCAACAAAGATTTGGCATTAAATAGCAAAAAAATAAATCTACTAAATACCTTAAAATCTTCAATCATATCTTCCACATAGCCCCCTATCTTCCACTTTCCCCAAATGACAACTGTGATCTCTAATATTTAAGCTCCAAATTTTACAAGCAACAACCCAAAATCAGCGCATGTTGGGCCCTATATGGGCTGTGGGCCTACATCACTTTAGAATTTAAAGGATAAAAATTAGCTAGACTAAAACAGAATATATGGAGTGCAATTTCAGTAACAACAAGAGCGAAAACTAGGAATTAGTTATGATTGTTGACCAAGAAGTATTTGTAGACACCCCACCCAAGATGAGCAACTTGATCAATGTAAGGCCTGATGCACACGAGGCTCTAATCCCCATATCCTCAATTCCAACCCTTGAGTTGTACCCAAAACCAAGCCTGGCCTTACCCCTAAGCCTAATCAAAGTCCGATCCCACAACCTAACCCAAATTCAAGCCTAAACTAAGGCCCAAATTCAAGCCTAACTCAAACGTAAGACCAAGCCCAGATACCCTTAAACCCAAACCATCCGAAGACCGGAATTCCAAAGGGGTACCCGGGGTCTACTGGGGCTCCTGGTCAAATTTGGGAGCAATAGACGAGGTGGGCTGCCACGTGGATGATTGTGTGTTTCAAGGTGCTTTTAGGTGGAGGGAGAGTTCTACCCCCCACCATAGGTGTTGCACCTGAATCCAGAATGACCAAAATACCCTTGGAACTCCCCCTTTTTACCTTCCATATCACACCCCTTAGCCAATGGGAGAATGCCATATGGCACTCCCATTCCCACAACCAATCACAACCCTCCACCTCATCTTTTTCCCCTAAACTTCACCAAAATCTCCAAAATGTTACCTACGTCAACTATAAATACTCCTCCCCTCTTCATTTCATCCACCCATTATCCATCCATTACACACCCATTCTCTACCCACCTCGGGGGAGAGAACTACCATCCATCCATCCATCCATCCACCCACCGGGGGGGGGGGGGAGTTGTTCTAGCCTATAGGCTATCTTAGCTACACCTACGCCCAAGCCATCCTAACCATCAATTGCAGATCAAGCTTCCTCCTCAACCCTTGCGACACTTTGTTCATCCACCACCTCCTCATAGTCCTCTTGTCGAATAACCAAGGCGACTGATCAACTACATTCATTACTTCCATCATTTCCATCATCGCATCTTTTCCAACCACCCTCTTCTCTAGTCTGTTCGAGCGTATGCTTTGGAGCTTGCCAGTTTACTCGAATCCCGCCACATCAGAAACTCGGATCAACTAAAACGTTTTCTTTTCTTTCTTGTCTCTCTCAAGTAAATGGGTCTTAGTGGATTGCCTGCATTCGATCCCTCGTTCCCACTCCTGAGTTGGACAGTGCATCACGCATCATTCATTCAAATTTTCTTTTCTTTATCATCTCTTTCAGGTAAACGGGTCCTGGCAAATTGCCCGCATTCGATCTCTCACTCCCACACCTGAGTTGGACATTACACTACACACTATTCTCATACATCATTCATCCATTTTTCTTTTCTTTTTTTGTCTCCTTCAGATAAAAGAGTGTCGGCAGATTGTCTGCGTTTGATCTCTCACTCTCAATCCTGAGTTGGACATTCATCATTCCTTTCATTTCCAGACATATACAAATGCTAGGTCAATCAAATCTCTTGAAATCCATTAAATCCCACAAAGTAGAAACCGCACTCACGTGCGGGCGAAGAGGGTTCCTACTTCATAACACCTTCCTTCTCCATCACCAAGGTCCCTTACACATCTCAGGTCGCAGATCAGAGGTTTGAATTCTTTGGTTAATTTCTAAAGATTCTACAGGGTTTAGCCGACTGCGAAAATCTGAGTTAACTGGCTAGTGGTGGACTCTAAGTCAAATATTTCATATCCCGAGTCAAACAACAAAAGCACACAAGCGAAAAACTTGAAAAGATCCATTGTGAGCGCGATCTCAGCGTTCAATGTTCACAATATCCTACAATAACCACTTCAATATCTTGGGTCAATAGTTCATGAGAGTGGAATGAGAAGGATGTTGCCCGTCAAATGAGTTCTATATGATCGTCGTGTACCAATCAAACTAAAGGGTAAATTTTATGGGATAGCTATATGACCAGCCATGCTTTGTGAATGTTGGCCAGTTAAAGGAACAACATGTTCATAGGATGAGTGTAGCTGAAATCAAGATGTTGAGATGGATGAGTCGCAAGGCAAGGAAGGATAGAACTAGAAATGAATGAATTCAAGGAACTTAGGAGTAGCACTGAGAACCAGGTAATAAGATAGATGGCCAGGTTATGTGCAACAGAGACTAAGAACTAGTGCTGAAAGTCGGGTGGGTCGGGTCGGGTCGGGTCGGGTTGGGTTGGAGCTCAACCCTAACCTAACCTAAGGTTCCTATACCTCAACCCTAACCCAACCCAACCCAACCTTGGTTTGGGAATTCTCAACCCAAGCCCAACCCAAGCAGGCTCGGTTGGATTGATCGGGTTGGTCGGGTTGATACGTGTTAATATTTTCGTTATTACATTAGCCTATTATGTTTCAATACAAGTACTTATGGCTTTATTAATTATATATGTAGTTATTTATCGTAAAGAACTTCAGTTTTTCTAAACAAATAAGCTAAAATATAGGATAACAACTCCTTTAACATTCAAGCATTTCAAATTCAAGCATATTAAATTTCAAACATTATAAGTTTACTTACTGAAGTTATGGCCATTGATTGAGTGGAATGGCTGAATAGGCTTCGTATAGCCGACCCCAATTAGTTGCGATAAGGATGATGATGACAACAATGATGAAAATAATGGTATTTGTTCTGGATGCATTCTTCAAGACGTATTTTGTAACAAAACCTTTCTCTATCATATCTTCACCTAATGCTTGGTATTATAAAATGCTAAGCCAATACTATGTACAGTAACTTCCAGGTTTTCAGTTGGGACTTGGGAACCACAGTTCAATGTTCCAAACAGCAGCTGTGATGAGGGCCACCGAGCCTGGATGGCCCATGCACCAAAATCTCCAGATTGGAAGATCCTGGATTCAGAAATAGGCCTTTTCCGGTTGTGTGTGGCCATTTGCTGCATCTTCTTTCTGAACCATCCATGTGTGAGACCACTCTATTCAATAGTCACGATTCTTTAATCTACAAGATTCTTGGTGCATCAGCCATCCAAAATGGGCCCCCTAACATAAACAGTTAGGATCAGTGAAAGATGAGTCCCACTTGAACAAACTAAAAGCTCAATCGGAACCGTACAAATATTCCGCACCAACTTTGTATAATATCTCCAACAAATGAATACAAATGAAAAGAACAGAATTCGAATTTTCGCATGGCATGCTGTGTCATGCCGCGGGCCCACCACATGAACTGCTCTGATCACAGAGGGCCAGTCCCACAGTATGCTGACCGATCTGAAACCATAAGAGAATACCTGATCGCCGATCTTCCACCGGCTGACATCTTTTCCGACAGATTCAACGGTTCCAGAGCACTCGAGGCCTGGATAAGGGCTCGCTCCCTTCGGAGGCGGATACGATCCCTTCCGCTGCAGCGTATCGGCCCGGTTCAATGCGGTGGCCTCGACCTTTATCAGGACCTCATCGTCTCCAATCCTAGGGTTTTCAACCTCTTGAATCTGGAGGACTTCCGGCCCACCGGGGCTAGTGATGACGACGGCCTTCATCGTTTCCGGCGGGGTTGACGGAAAACAAGCAGTGAGATTAGTTCCGGAGGCTGAAATTCTCGCCTGAGAGGATTTCCGGTAATCGGAATTTGGGAGGTTTGCGGAGAGTGAGGAGTAAGGAGAGGGGATTTGGAGGAGAGTCGTAGGCACTAGGCAGTTAAATGATACTCTGGTTGCGTGTGACGGTTGATACGCTGGCAAATTCCTTTGTTTGAACATTCCTAGCTTCTTATGCACAGGTAGTTGTATGTTAAGAGAAGAGCAGTGGATATTTTTCTTTTTAATCGTCCAATAAATGGACTCGGATTGGGCAGTGACCCACCAGTACCGACGCCCAGCACCAGCCGGGTGTCAAAGCTATGTGGGCCCCACCAGAATGTAGGTGTTTTATCAACGTATATTATTTTGCTAGTGACATGAGCTCAAGATGAGGCAGATCCAAATCTCAAGTGTACCACACCAAAGAAAACACTGGGGGACAATGAGGTCCACCATTGAAACCTTCATAGATCATAAGGCTCACAGTGATGTTTATTTGTCATCTAACCTGTTCATAAGGTCGGTGTATTTGTTGAATGACCTGTTCACAAGGTCACACCAACCTAGATGAAGGGAAAACACAAATATTAACTTGATGTAAAATGTAAGTGGCCCCAACAGTGTGTTCAATTCCAAGTGTTTCCTATGGTGTGGTCCACTTGAGCTTTAAATTTGCCTATTTTTTGGCTCATGCCCTAAAATGAGCTGGCAAAATGGATGGATGGTGTGATAAATCATATACATCATGTTGGGACCCACAAAGTTTTGACACCAGCTAGTTGTTTATTATTGGAGTCACTAGTCAAACTGAGTAGGATTATTGGAGTCACTAGTCAAACCGTGTCCTACTCATGACAACAGTGATGCACAGAGCCTGCCATGATGTATGTGTTTTATTGGCTCTCTTCATTTTGCTACCTCATTTTATGGCATGAGCCCAAAAATTAAAACCGTGTCCTACTCATGAGTACAGAGCCTGCCATGATGTATGTGTTTTATTCAGGCTCTCTTCATTTTGCTAGCTCATTTTATGTCATGAGCCCAAAAATTAGGTAGAGCCAAATCTTAGATGGACCACACCCCACCATTAAAAACTTGTTGGGGGCTACAAAAACTTCTTGTGTGGCTCATGTCAACCCCAACTGAACCGAGTCCATTGCCAACCTTGAGATAGGGGTCTTATGATAAAAGAATTTTGGCAAACAAGCTATCAGCAACAAATGTTTTTAGATCATTGAACCATTACTAAAGTTTTAGACTCAAAGCCGGACTCTACGTAACAAAACTCAAAAAGACTTCTTCCTGCGAAAGTGATATTTTTATCCGTTAATCTTGCTGAAAGCCAATACAATGGAGCAACCGCATCGATGACAAATACAATGAAGCAACTAGGGCTGAAAGTCGGGCGGGTTGGGTTGGGTCGGGTTGGTGCTAAACCCTAACCCAACCCAAGGTTCCTATACCTCAACCCTAACCCAACCCAACCCAACCTCGGGTTGGGAATTCTCAACCCAAGCCCAACCCAAGTGGGCTCGGTCGGGTTGATCGGGTTGGTCGGGTTGATACATGCTAATATTTTCATTGTTACATTAGTCTAGTATGTTTCAATACACGCCTTATTTTTGGTACCTATGGCTTTATTAATTATATATGTACTTATTTATGCAAAGAACTTCACTTTTCCTAAACAAATAAGTTAAAATACAAGTAAACATTATAAGTTTACTTCACTAAAGTATAATAAAAGTATAAGTAACTTGTATATGGATCGGGTTCGGGTTGGGTCGGGCAACCCAAGACCTCAACCCAAGCCCGACCCAAACATCATCGGGTTGATGTTTTCATAGCCCAAGCTTAAGATCGGGTTCGATACTTCTTGCCCAAGCCCAACCCAATGTCGGGTCGGTCACGGGTCGGTCGGGTTGAACCCGCCCAACTTTCAGCCCTAGAAGCAACCACATCAACGACAAATACAATATCAGTTCAGCTGAAGAAATGCAGTTAGAAACAGCTTCCACAAAGACAGTGGGACGCAATCTATCATCCCACTTACTGCCGTTTAGATGGCATTTCTGAGGGATGATGCCTTTGATCGGAATCCTTATCAACGAAAAAGTAGAAAATTTTGTTTGGTTAGGATTACATTGGGCCCACCTTAGCCCTATTTTCAATATGGACCATCCTTCTTGTAAGGCCCACCTTCAATGTGGCCTATCCATTATGCAGGGCCACCTTGGATGTGGATTGTCTATCATGTGGAGCCCTCCTTTAACATGGACCATCCATCATTCAGGACCCAACTTCAAAGTGGGCCTCAGTCATACTGGACCCACCTTGGATGTAGGCCACTCATCATAAGGGGTTGACCTTGAATATCTACAGTTATGGGTTGTCAATGGGCTAGGTTGGCTCGTTGGGCTTTAGGGCCTGGCCCGACTTGGGCCAGGCTTGGGCAGGAGCATTATGCTTGAGGGCCGGCTCAGGTTGAAATTCAAGTCCGTTTATAATTCGGGACAGGTTCGGGCTAAAATAAAAACCGGTTAGCCCGGCCCGCCCTTTGGGTTTAAAAATTATTTTCAAAATTCAATTTTTCATGTTTACTGCAGAAGTAAAGTGATTTCGCATGAGAAAATAAATATTCAGCACTTGTGGGCTCTACCATGAAAAAATGATTTCTCATATATAATCCTTCTCGATCTTATGGAGTATCACTCCATGTTAGGCACAGGATAAAAACATCAGCTCTTTTCATATTTTATGTGAACCACACTATTGGAAAAACTGTATAGAGCAACTCTTACCCTTCAAACTATTTCCCTGCATTTGGTCCACCTAAATAATGTGTGGGTCTGATGTTTGGCCTTAGGTATAATTTTTTTTGGTGTGAAAACTAATGATTAGAGTAGATTTCATATAATCATCCCTAAAAATATAACGATAGGCCCCACCATGATGCATGTATTATATCCACACCATCCATCAAAATTTTGAGATTATTTTAGGGCATGGGTGCAGAAAGGAGGCATATACAGACCTCAAGTGGACCACACTATAGGAAGAAGTGGGGTTAATAATGCCCACAGTTGAAACCTTCCTAAGGCCCAGCATAATGTTTATTTGCCATCCAACCTGTTCATAAGGTCACACAGACCTGGATGAAGGGAAAACACAAATATCAGCTGGATCCAAAATTTCCGTGGGCCCAAAAAATTGTCAATGGTAGGCATTCGATCTCCACTACTTTCTATGGTGTGGTCTACCTAAACTTTAGATCTACCTCAATTTTGGCCAACAACCCTAAAATGTTCTCACAAAGTGGATGAACGGTGTTAATATAACATGTACATAATAAGGAGCCCACAACTTACTGTCAATCTGGATAGAAAGATAAGTTCCCTTTACCGTCAAATTCCTTCCAAACAAGGTAAATATGTTGTATTAACGAGCATCTATCACTTTCTTATAATCTAAGCATTTATAAAATTTTGAAAATTCAAGGGTGTTAGCAGATAATCTACTGTCACATGCAAAATATACATATATATATATATATATATATATGTATATATATATATATATATATATATATGTATATATATATAGCAATTTCATGCTCTCTAATATCATCTAATGCACTCTAATTTCACTGGCCAAACAGACCCAAAGAAGTTTTTAATGGTAAGGCGTTCAATGATGTGTTTCCCATGAAATGGCCCACCTGATCATTGGATGTATTTTATTTCTACCATAGTGATCTAAAATAATATTTAAAAATTGATGAAAGGAGTGGATACAGAATACACACATAAAAGTGGGCTCCACTGTAAGGGCTGTACTGAGTAGGTCGAGTGTCTCACCTAATCCACACCCTTTAATTTTCACGTGATTCATGGGAAAATGGGTTGCATCTTGTGTGAGCCTTACTTTGAAGTTTATGTAAAATCCACCTCAACCATCAGGTGTGCTACACCATGTTAGACCAATGTTCCAAAAAACAGCTTCATTTCTAGCTCAAGTGGACCACATAATTGTATCCCTCCAAACTTTTTCCCTTTTAGTGGCCCACATGAATCACAGATGGCCCTGATATTTTAGAAATATTCCCAAATATTGGTATGACATCTAATGGTTAGAGTGGATTTCATATAGTCATTATAGTGGTCCCTGTAACAATCAATGGTGGGCGTCACACCTGCAACTGTTTCCATTGGTGTCACCCACCCGAAACATGGATGGAAATGAATTTTGGTCCCCAGGCCTACCATGAGGTAAAACACTTGCTGATTGGAGTGGATTTCACGTAAACACCAGGTGGGGCCTACCTTAGCAAGCAACCTCAGCCGGATGAACTTTCCTGCGGCAAGAAATACCAAAACCGGCAACATTCTCCGACCATTCCATCTCTCTTCCCCCTCTCTCCCACCTCCATCTTTTCTCAGTCTCTCTGTCACCTCCAAACCGATTCCTCTCGTCTCTCTCATTGCTCCAACTGACTCCATTGTAGCAGTAAGGTCTTTGGAATTACAATAGGTTGACATCTCTTTCGCTTTCTCTTTTGACTGCAGGGCCTACCAAATGAACGGATTGGATTTGATATCAAAGTGTGCTAGAGGTAAGTGTGGCCCCACAAAACTCTGCTTCTTTATTTTACAAAATTTATTTCAGGCTTGGGCCGGGGGACTTATATAAGTACTCTGGGTTGGGTTTGGGCTGTATTATTTTGACCCATCATGGGCCAGGATCGGGTTTGGACCGAAGCGGACGAATTTGGGCCGAGCTTGGACAAAGTGCGGCTCGGCCCTAACCTGGCCCATTGACACCCCTATTGACAGTCCATTACGTGGGCCCCACCTTGATATTGGGCATCCATCACGTGGGGCCTACCATCAATGTTAATTGTCCACAATGTGGGGCCCGCCTTTAAGGGACATTGCCGATCATGTGGAGCCCGCCTTTGATGTTGGTTGTCCATCGTGTAGGCCCCTTCGTAGTGGGCTATCCATCATGCAAGGCTTACCTTGGACGCAAGTTACTCGCCATTAGCAGCTGAACTATGATGTGGACCATTCATTATGTGGGGCCCACCTTGATGTGGGTCATCCATCAAGTGGGGGCCCCTTCAATGTCCATTGCCCATCATGTGGAACCTATCTTTGTTGAGGATTTTTCAATGTGTGGGCCTCACCTTTGATCTGGATTATTGTGATACCCCAGTCCTCGTGACACGAACCGAGCACACGTTTCCCGAACTGAGTCATCAATTGATCGTATGCAGTACTCCTGTACACCCAAACATTTCACCTTTGTATTTTGTACCATATGAATTTGAAATCTCTGCTATGACGACCGTGTTGTCACTACGGTCGCCACGGTGAAAACCGTGCGTTAATCCGATACCCAAACATAAAGATATGAGCTTTTGATTGAAACGTCCGAATAAAATGTAGTATTGCACTTACTTGCACGTTTTCACACGTGGTATTTTCCTTCTCTTTTAATTATTGCAATCACTAATTGCACTTTGAAAGAAACACTCCAAAAGTCATTACAATGTATAAAATAATAATAAATAAATAACAAATAAACAAAAATAAATAAATAAAATAATAAATAAATGGGTGCAATAAATGGCAACTGTTGAGCTCTTAATTGTGCATATTCCAAACCCAATTCATCACTCAAGGTTTGTATGGTCTATAGGATAATTTAATGCATGTTTTGTGACTACAGGACTGAGAGTGGTTCCACCCAATTGAAGACAAAAAGGGCTCATTTGGCATCATTTTGATGAAGATTATTTGAGGATTAAAGAAGAAAAGAAGAGAGAAAGTGAAAGAAAGAAGCAAGGAAAGCAAGGAAAAAGAAGAAAAAGAAGCTTGGAAGACTGCCGACCGGTCATGACCGGTCGGCCAAGAGAGCCAGACCGGTCAAGACCGGCCAGCTATGAAGGCTAGAATATCAATGAATGAGGCCGACTGGTCATGACCGGTCGGCCAGGACTGCTGGACCAATGATAAACAGGCCCGACCGGTCTTGACCGGTCGGGCATACTTGCTGGAATGATATTGAAGAAGGCCGACCGATCTTGACTGGTCGGCCATGGTCACTGGAACGTAGCTGAAGACGTTCGACCGGTCATGACCGGTCGGACATGGTCGCTGGAGTGGTTAGATATGCGTAAGAAGTTAGAAACTTCCAATTTCAGCCCGATTTTCTCTGCGCTGCATAACTCTTACGCAATTTCTCGATTCTTCTGAAGTTGTGGAGCCTCCAGACTATAAAAGGACACCTAGGGATCGTTCCTAGGGTATCCTAGAAGGGTTCAAGCGAGGTTGGAGGCTGTGGAAGTGGAGATTGGAGTTTCACAACTCCTTTTGGTTTGCTTTGCTGTTCTCATGCTTTTTGTAGTTGTTTCATGTTTCCTTGGATCATGAGCAGCTAAACCTCTTAGCTAGGGTTAAGAGGTGAAGCTTGTAGCGGATCCAAGATGTTTTAATTCGTAGTTAAGTGGTTTTAAGTGTGGAATTCATGATTATGAACTAAGGTTTGAAGTTTATACAAGCTTTTGAGTAGTTTTTCTTAGTCTTATGATGACTCATGGATGTTTGGGAGAATTACTTAATTGCTTAATTGGTTTGTGACGGTCTAGACCTGTATGATCCGAGGAATCGGAGTGCGCTCTAGTACTATGTTCTTCATAAAGGAACTTCCTACCAAAGTTCTACTTTTCTGATTTTTCTGTAATGTATATGGACTGTGCATGTGATTTGAATCCAGTTCAAATCCTGATCTAGCCTTGTCTTGTGACAGGACTTGAGGATGGTTATGATTGTGAACTAGACCTTTTGGAAAGGGGAATGACCTATGCAATTGAGCATGCTCAGATCAGCCTGCATTGAGTGAATCTTATGCACAGAACTTACATATTACAGACTGTTTGGTTTAACAGCTCTATCATCCGACTAGATAGACTTGAATGTCGATTCTAGTTGAGAGAATAAGAAACCATAGCGGATTGAACATCAAGGATTGCTTCAAGTGGATCCTTGAAACCCTAGTGCCTTCTTATAATTAGTTTCGATTTAATTCAACTTCTGTTACTCATATCAATCTCATACAAAAATCTGATTAGTAGATTTCAATAGACACTGGTAGATGAGTTTGTGAAATCCTACATAAGTCCCTGAGGATCGACCTCGGTCTTACCGAGATTATTATTACATCGCAACCCTACACTTGGGGAAGCGAACAAGTTTTTGACGCCGCTGCCGGGGACCTTGACGATTTTCACAAATTTCTGAAATTAGTATCTATTTAGGATTTTTAGGATTTTAGGACTAACTTAGTTTGTTTATTTGATTTTTCTTTTCAGGGATTTCTAGAAGCTGAAGAAGATACAAGGATTTTAAGTGCGAATCAGGTTCTATCTTTCTAAACCTTACTCTTCTCCTTCTCTTATTCATTCCTATCTTATTCATCTCTTGTAGAGTGGGTGGAGACTCCTTTTGGATCTCTAAAAGGTCGGCCTTTTTGCCACCTGGATTCCTATTGGTCGGCTTTGCCGCCTTGGATCACCTTGTGCTCAGAGATTTCTTTTCTCATCTCTACTCCTCTTTCTCCTTTTTCTGCACTTTTTCTCAAAAGATTCAAATAGTGGGTGGGGAGTTCTTTGAACCCCTATTGACCAGGAGAAATCGGTCTCTATCCTTGCTTCTGGCGTAGCCATTGCAAGACACCTTGTGCTTCGGTCTTAGAGAAGAGTAAAGAAAAGGGAGGAATAATTCTTCTTTCTTTCTGTTTCTTATTTTTGGTTTTGCATGCCACATTGGGCTCGGGATTCCAATAACCGACTCATAAGTGAAGGGGGGATAGTAGAAGGAATTGATAGAGAGCCACGTGCTAGGAGACATCTAGACTCTCCAATTTTATCTGAAAATATGGCTGCAAATCAACCTAACCCGGTCCAAAATCAAACTAAAACAGGGGAGAATGTGGTTGAGGATGTTCCCCGACCAAGGACTTTACGTGATTTCTTGCAACCTGCAAGAACGAGCACTCCCTCATGCATAGTATTTCCACCAAATGCAGGGAACGTAGATTTGAAACCGGAAGTGATTCAACTTCTCCCTAAATTCCATGGATTAGATAGTGAAAGTTCTTATCAGCACCTTAAAGAGTTTGACGAGGTAATCACCACCATGCACTTTGCAAACGTAACGAAAGATGTGGTGAGACTTAAATTCTTCCCTTTCACTCTTAAAGATAAAGCTAAGGGTTGGCTTTATGCATTGAGGCCAAGATCAATTGGTGCATGGACTGATATGCACAGAGAATTCATAAAGAAATTCTTCCCTACTTACAAAATGAATATGTTGAAGCGCCTTATCATGAACTTTGCCCAAAAGGAAGATGAAACCTTTTTCCAATGTTGAGAGAGGTTTAAGGACCTATTAAACGCATGCCCACATCATGGCTATGAAATTTTGCTGGTTATAAGCTTTTTCTATGAAGGGTACTGACTTCACCCATGCGCCAATTTGTAGAGATGATGTGTAATGGGGAGTTCATGAATAAGGAAGCTGATAAAGCATGGGATTATTTGGAAGAATTGGCTGAGAGTGCACAGTCTTGGGATACATCTAAACCAACAAATTCCAAGACTGGCCAACAAAAGGAGAAGGGAGGAATGTATGTCTTATCAGAAGAAGATAGTATAAGTGCACGGTTGGCTAGCCTCACAAGAAAGGTCGAAGCCATGTAATTAAGGAAAGGAGAAACAATCAACTCCACTGACGTTGAAACTGTTTGTGGAATTTGTGCTGGAAATCAACATGCTACACAAGATTGTCCCACGATTTCAGCAGTCCAAGGCATCTTACAAGAATAAACAAATGCCATAAACAGCTATCAACAGCAATATGGTGCTCCAAACTCAAACACGTTTAATCCTAATTGGAAGAACCATCCCAACTTCAGTTGGAGGAATGGACCCAATGCAAATGCAAACAACACTCCAAAAGTATCACTAGAAGAGATGTTGGGTGCATTCGTATCAGTCCAGAATGAGTATAACAAGACAAATTCTCTAAAAATAGATGGGTTCATGCAAGAGAAATTGAAATTCAATCAAAATTCAAACCAAGCCATCAATGAATTGAAAACATCTCTGGCTAGAGTTGAAGCTCACCTTAGTGTTAGAGAGAAGGGCACACTTCCTGCTCAACCTCTTCCTAACCCAAGGACCCAATATGAGATACAAGATGCAAGCTCATCCTCCCACCATACGGAACATGTCCAAGCTATCACCACTTTGAGAAGTGGGAAAGAAATTGACAAATCTAATCCGGTGAAGGCTCCAAAGCCTAAGGATCCGAAAATTCCCAAAGAAGATGATAGCCCAAACAATGTTCCACAAGAGAAAGAACTGGAAAGACAATACAAGCTGGTTGCCCCATTTCCACAAAGGTTGATTTCACCTAAACCTTTAGATAAAAATCTGGAGATTCTGGAAATTTTCAAGCAGGTGAAGATTAACATCCCGTTGTTGGATGCAATAAAACAAATACCCTCTTATGCCAAATTTCTAAAGAAATTGTGTACAGTCAAAAGAAAACACAACGTTCACAACAAAGTTCTTTTGACTGAGAATTTGAGCGCCATCATCAAACAAGAGGTGCCCCAAAAATATAAGGATCCGGGTAGTCCAACCATCTCATGCATCATAGGAGACTACCGGATTAAACAAGCCCTACTCGACTTGGGGGCAAGTGTGAATCTCATTCCATATTCGGTCTACGAACAACTTGGGTTAGGTGAATTGAAACCCACCAAAACCACACTCCAACTTGCTGATAGATCCATCCGGATACCGAGAGGAATGATAGAGGATGTTCTAGTCCAAGTTGATAAATTCTACTACCCATTAGATTTTATTGTCTTGGACACACATCCCGTGATAGGCACCGGTGCTCAAATTCCCGTCATACTTGGACGACCGTTTCTAGCTACCTCAAATGCCATTATCAATTGTAGAAACAGACTTGTACAAATGTCCTTTGGAAATATGACCCTTGAACTTAACATATTTGATTTATGCAAACAACCACGGGAGGTTGATGATGATATCCACGAGTTAAACATGATTGAATCATTCGTGGAGGATACAGTCCCCTTGTCACTATTTCCCGACCCTTTGGAGGCATTTATGGCCCATTCTCATGAGACAAATGAATACACAATACAAGAGATGGATGCCATGCTAGAGATGATGCCAGTACTTGACAATAAAAGATGGAGGGCCCCAATTGAACCTTTGCTTGTAAATGAGAACAAGGCCCTCCCATCCAACATCAAGGCACCAACACTCGACCTAAAACCATTGCCAAGTGAGCTAAAGTATGCTTATTTAGGTCAAGATGAGACATATCCAGTGGTGATTTCTTCCCACTTGGATGAGGAACAAGAGAGTAGGCTAATGGCCACTCTATTAGAGCACAAGAGTGCCATCGGATGGTCAATTGCGGATCTCAAAGGCATAGATCCACTGATTTGTACTCACCGCATACACCTTGAGGAAAATGCAAAGACATCCCGGCAACCACAAAGACGACTAAATCCAAACATGAAGGATGTGGTTAAGGCCGAAGTGGTGAAACTATTGGATGTAGGTATCATTTACCCAATATCCGATAGCCAATGGGTGAGTCCAACTCAAGTGGTGCCTAAGAAATCCGGAATAACCATCGTAGCTAATGCCAATAACGAACTCGTGCCAACTAGAGTCACTACCGGTTGGAGAATGTGCATTGACTACAGGAAGCTAAACACTGTCACGAGGAAAGATCACTTCCCCCTACCGTTTGTTGATCAGATTTTAGAACGGTTGGTGGGTCATTCCCACTTTTGCTTCCTTGATGGCTATTCAGGGTACAACCAAATAGAAATTGCCCGTGAAGACCAAGAAAAGACTACATTCACATGTCCATTTGGCACGTTCGCCTATCGACGGATGCCCTTTGGACTATGTAATGCCCCTGCCACCTTTCAGCGTTGCATGATGAGCATCTTTTCTGACATGGTGGGAACCATTCTCGAAGTCTTCATGGACGATTTTTTCATATTCGGTTGTAGCTTTGATGAGTGCCTTGAGCACTTGAAATCTGTGCTGAAAAGATGTGAAGAGAAGAACCTTGTGCTCAATGGGGAAAAGTGTCACTTCATGGTTCAAAAGGGAATTGTACTTGGTCACATCGTTTCACAAAATGGAATCGAGGTGGACAAAGCTAAAATTGATCTTATCTCTAACCTTCCACCACCCAAAAGCATACGAGATATACGGTCCTTTTTAGGACACGCAGGATTTTACAGAAGGTTCATAAAGGATTTCAGTTCACTCTCTCGCCCTTTATGTAACCTACTTCAAAAGGAAAATTCATTCGAATGGAATGAAGAATGTAAAAAGGCCTTTACCACCCTTAAAGGTATGTTGACATGCGCCCCAATAATGCAACCACCTGATTGGAGCCTTCCTTTTGAGATTATGTGTGATGCTAGCGACTATGCTATTGGGGCCGTGTTAGGCCAAAGAAAAGATAAAAAGCCATGTGTCATCTACTATGCAAGTAGAACCCTAAACCCAGCCCAAGCAAACTACACCACTACTGAAAAGGAACTTTTAGCTGTAGTTTTTGCCTTGGAAAAGTTTAGGTCCTACTTGATTGGATCCAAGATCATTATATTCACTGACCATGTCGCGCTTAAGTATCTTCTTTCTAAGAAGGATGCTAAATCATGGTTGTTAAGATGGATCCTTCTACTCCAGGAATTCAACATAGAAATACGTGATAAGAAAGGAGTAGAGAATGTAGTAGCTGACCACCTCTCTCGACTTGTCCTCACTGATTCTCCTGAAACGACTGCAATCAATGACATGTTCCCTGATGAACAACTCTTTGCTGTTTCCCAATTACCATGGTATGCGGACATTGCTAACTATCTTGCTACAGGTACAATTCCTACATATTGGAAAAAGTAAGATAAGGATAGATTCTTCTCGGAGGTGCGGAAATTCCTATGGGACGACCCATACTTATTCAAGTATTGTCCCGATCAAATCATAAGGAGATGTGTCCCAGATGATGAGCAACAAAGTATCATCTCCTTCTGTCATTCTCAAGCATGTGGTGGCCACTTTTCGGCTAAAAAGACCACAGCAAAAATTCTGCAATGTGGGTTTTATTGGCCCACTATGTTCAAAGACACACATGAGTTTTGCAAAGCATGTGAACCTTGTCAGAAATTAGGGAGAATCTCCCGTAGAAATATGATGCCACTCAATCCCATATTAATAATCGAAATTTTTTATTGTTGGGGCATCGATTTCATGGGCCCATTCCCATCTTCTTTTGGAAACCTATACATCTTGCTTGCCGTCGACTATGTTCCCAAATGGGTTGAGGCTATCCCTTGCCGGAATAATGACCATAAAACGGTCATTCGATTTTTAAAAGAAAATATTCTTTCCCGGTTTGGGACGCCTCGAGTCATCATAAGTGATGGAGGGTCTCACTTTTGCAATCGCCCTTTTGAAACCTTAATGAAGAAATATGGCGTAACACACAAAGTGAGCACTCCCTATCACCCACAAACTAGTGGACAAGCTGAGATATCCAATAGGGAAATTAAACACATTTTAGAGAAAACGGTGAACCCCGATCGCAAGGATTGGTCACTTCGGCTTACCGATGCGCTTTGGGCTTACCGTACCGCTTTCAAAACCCCTATTGGTATGTCCCCCTATAGACTTGTCTATGGGAAGACTTGTCACTTGCCTGTGGAGTTGGAACATAGGGCATATTGGGCTATTAAGAAGATGAATTTCAATTCTGACAAGGAAAGCTCGTTACGCAAACTACAATTGAATGAACTTGCAGAAATCCGGAATGAAGCTTATGAGAATGCAAGAATTTACAAGGACAAGACGAAGATATTCCATGATAAGAATATTCTTCGCAAGACATTCACGATCAATCAAAAAGTCCTCATGTATAATTCTCGCTTACATCTATTTCCAGAAAAATTGAGATCTCGATGGACCGGTCCCTACATTGTGCAAACTGTCTATCCATATGGGACTGTCGAGCTGTTGAATCCAAGGAATGGCAACATTTTTAAAGCAAATGGGCAGCGATTAAAGCCGTTCTTTGAGAAATTCCCTTCAGAAGGTATGTCCATACCTCTGAATGATCCTGTGTATCAGGATGATTGATCTCCTAGTCTGATGGAGGTATAGAGTAGTTAGGATTAGGATTTTGCTGCTTTTATTTTCTTTTTCATAGGTTTGTTAGACGAAGGAAGATTTTCATTTTTCACTCTCTCAGGTACTATCATTCCTCACTCCCTTTAATTTTCAAATTGCTCTCATGTTTTGCTCATTGCACATCTTTCACATTGAGGACAATGCAAGATTTGGTTGGGGGTGTAGGATCACTTGGATGAATCCAGCGTTTTGCAACATTTCAAGCAATTATATGGAATTTTTTTTCGATTTTTCAAAAATTCGAAACTCTTTTGGAAAACACCGGTTCTATGCATTCAAGTTGATATGAGCATAAGAGGAGGAGATATGAAGTGTATGGGGCTGGATGTCTGGAATCTCTCATAGCATAATGGTTTTATATGTGAACTCCCCTATTTTTGTGATTGATAGAAAATTTGAACACTTTTACACCTAGTCCACATTACACGATTTTCATGAGTTGAAGGGATTATGTGATTTATGGATTAGCTAGACTTTGAATTAAGGTATTGAGAAATCAAGCCGGGGTACTTTGTCCATCCTTGTCCATAGGAAAATAATGAAAGATATGGATTTCTAAAAATCCTATCTAATTTAAAAAGAAAAAGGAAAAGGAAGGATGAAATTGGGAATGATGGAAAAACGGTGGAAAATTCCGATTAGGGCTACCTACTACCAACCGGGGGATAGTCTACCTGTAACCAAAGCCGGAAATGGGACGTAGTGTGAAAGTCGTCGGAAGGACGGTAAGGCAAATTCCTGTCATTGGCTTGATGTGGCTCTATGTACCTTGAGTTCTATAGTCCAGTTGACCTATAAAGAAGGTAATCCTAGAAACTCGTGGGATGAATTTTCACCACCCACACTAGGTTGAATTTGTTCAAGTCCTTCTATTTATCAACCAATCAGCGGGACTCTCATATGAATGCTTATTATGTTTTGAGGATTTACGGCTTCAACCTTTGACGCCTAATCTTTCTGAATCTTACACTTATGTACCTTGGAATGTATAGAAGGATGGTTTCTGAAAGAGAGTTGAGTTTTGAAGAATGGGATTAGTTTCACGCATGTTTTGCTCGGGACTAGCAAAATGCTGGTTGGGGTGTGTGTTGAGCTCTTAATTGTGCATATTCCAAACCCAATTCATCACTCATTATGCAAGGTTTGTATGGTCTATAGGCTAATTTAATGCATGTTTTGTGACTACAGGACTGAGAGTGGTTCCACCCAATTGAAGACAAAAAGGGCTCATTTGGCATCATTTTGATGAAGATTATTTGAGGATCAAAGAAGAAAAGAAGAGAGAAAGTGAAAGAAAGAAGCAAGGAAAGCAAAGAAAAAGAAGAAAAAGAAGCTTGGAAGATTGCCGACCGGTCATGACTGGTCGGCCAAGAGAGCCAGACCGGTCAAGATTGGCTAGCTATGAAGGCTAGAATATCAATGAATGAGGCCGACCGGTCATGACCGGTCGGCCAGGACTGCTGGACCAATGATAAACAGGCCCGACCGGTCTTGACCGGTCGGGCATACTTGCTGGAATGATATTGAAGAAGGCCGACCGGTCTTGACCGGTCTGCCATGGTCACTGGAACGTAGCTGAAGACGTCCGACCGGTCATGACCGGTCGGACATGGTTGCTGGAGTGGTCAGATATTGAGGCCGACCGGTCGTGACCGGTCGGCCATGCGTAAAAAGTTAGAAACTTCCAATTTCAGCCCGATTTTCTCTGCGCTGCGTAACTCTTACGCAATTTCTCGATTCTTCCAAAGTTGTGGAGCCTTCAGATTATAAAAGGATACCTAGGGATCGTTCCTAGGGTATCCTAGAAGGGTTCAAGCGAGGTTGGAGGCTGTGGAAGTGGAGATTGGAGTTTCACAACTCCTTTTGGTTTGTTTTGCTGTTTTCATGCTTTTTGTAGTTGTTTCATGTTTCCTTGGATCATGAGCAGCTAAACCTCTTAGCTAGGGCTAAGAGGTGAAGCTTGTAGCGGATCCAAGATGTTTTAATTCGTGGTTAAGTGGTTTTAAGTGTGGAATTCATGATTATGAACTAAGGTTTGAAGTTTATACAAGCTTTTGAGTAGTTTTTCTTAGTCTTATGATGACTCATGGATGTTTGGGAGAATTACTTAATTGCTTAATTGGTTTGTGACGGTCTAGACCTGTATGATCCGAGGAATCGAAGTGCGCTCTAGTACTATGTTCTTCATAAAGGAACTTCCTACCAAAGTTCTACTTTTCTGATTTTTCTGTAATGTATATGGACTGTGCATGTGATTTGAATCCAGTTCAAATCCTGATCTAGCCTTGTCTTGTGACAGGACTTGAGGATGGTTATGA